>VDFB02000008.1:2844543-2882076 GCA_007258455.2 Sequoia sempervirens | reverse complement strand
TACACTGCTAAGTGGTGAACCACGGTCTTTGGATCAAGTCATAGCATGTTAGCATAACTCCATGCAAAGTTTATTTAAATTCTTTCCCTTAAGAAGGCTGCTAGGAGCTCTTGCTCTTCTGAAAGTAGTGATTCTGCATAGAATGTGATATGCAGGGTCTCCTCTATTCCTAGGTTGACCGGATTGCATTTTTCTGCCAAGACTGCCGACTTTTCTTGATGAATAGCTCTTAAAGGAAGATTGAATCCTCCATCCTCGGGTGCCTTAGAGAGGTTTTCACCATTGGATGCGTCCTTTCTTTTTAATTTTTTCTTGTCAGAGAGTGCACAGTATGGTTTTCACTCAAGGACTTGGATATTATTCTTAATTTCTCACTTTTGCGACTGAAGGATTCAATCGTTTCCCCATAATAGGCATGTGTGTTCAACTCCATTATAAACCCTGCTTTGTGATCCCCATCTGGAATGTTATCCCGCAGTCCAATGAATTCTGAGAGCGCCTCATCATTTTTGAACGTATCAAGAACTGGTGGTCCTCGCTGGTCGTAGTCGATGAGTTGGGGATATACTAAGTGGATCTCATGATTTTGATGGTCTGTTTCAAAGGAGAGGGTGCTAATCGTGCAAAGGGAGGTATCCTCAAATAACCTAGGTAGATTGGTCATGGTATCCTCGTCATCGCCACTATTATAAATGTCAGTTATAAAGTTATGTATGTCTCTACCTGTGGATATTGGTAAGCGTACTTTTGCTATGGTTGGTTGAGGAGGAATATTAACCGTTCTAACCAGAGGACTTCGACCACATATGGTTATACACAGAGGGGTACATCCAAGGCCAAGATTTGTTATTGGTCGCGTCTCTAGTATGATAGGTATTATAAGCCCATTGTCATTTTGTCCCAGTCTTTGATTTTTGTCATAGCCCATTGCGAGCATCATTTGCAAACCCTTGCTTTGGTCATCCATTGGTAAGTCCGGTACTGGTCTTTCATCTTGATATAGCATATGTGATGGATCTGCCTCAATAACCTCTTGGCCAAGGTCTCCCCATCTTGTGAATTCAGGATAGTCTTCAGGAGATGTTTGTGATGTGGAAGCTTGGTTTTCTTGTGGACGTCCCCGTGATCTAGGAGATTGTGGTTACTCTCCTACCACAAAAGCATTGTTAGGGAGCTTGTAGCTTCCACAACCGTCATCCTAGATGATGAGCTTGAGGTTGGAGATGGTGGGAATGGTGGGGGTGGCGGGTGTCTCTGTCACAGAAGTGGATGTAAGAGTGGCATGATCGATATACGGTGTGGATGGGCCCTCATCATTTTTTGGTACTTGGGGAATTTTGTAATACTTTGCTTCAATATTTTTGCAATATGAGAAAGGTTTGGGATCTCCATGGATTGTTACTTCTTGTCCGTTATGTGTAAATTTCACACATTGGTGGAAATTCGATGCTACTTCCTTCATTGCATGAATCCATGGGCGTCCTAGGAGGATGTTATACGACAAGTCAAGGTCCAAGACCTGACAAGTGGTTTCCATGAGAGTCGGCCCTACTTGAATAGGGAGTCTGATCGTGCCTTGGGACACTCTCTCTTGATCGTCATATGCTCTTATTGTGATACCTTTCCCTTTGTCGATAGAATCTTCTGATATTTTCAACTGCTTGATGAGGTTGAGAGAATAGATATTCAAACCCGCACCTCCATCCACCAAGACCCTTTTGATTTTACTCTTATATACTATGGCTTCCAAGTGAAGTGGACGGTTGTGAGATGGTTGGGCGGGGAAATCCTGGTCAGAGAATGTAAGAAGATTAGGCATAATGATATTTCCAACCATAGCTTGGAATTGTTTTGCATCAAGATCGGTGGGGACAGTGGATGAGGCCAATGCTTCTTCAAGGATTTTTCTATGGGCAGATGAGATTTTTAATAACTCCATGATGGAGATTTGCGTTGGCATTCTCTTGAGTTGATCTAGGACATTATAGCCATTAGGAATGGATCTAGATTCAGGGACTCTGTTTGGCTACGATGATCCTGCGATGGTTACTTTTCCGCCTCTTGTGGTCACTCCACAATCTTCGGCATAGGTGCCCTTGATGGTGATGACCATGCAATTTTCATCTAGGGAGGCGACGACTGTTTCATACACATGATTTATGTTTGAGTGGGTGCCTTTCCCTTTATCATTTTTATTCCCTTTGTTTCCATGATTCGACATCAGATTCATATATATCTTAAGATCTTGATTTCCTGTAGGTTTTTCCACGTTTATGATTCTTTTATCGATGAGGTCTTGAATTATGTTCTTTAATCTCATACTACTGTTCGTGGTATGGCCTTTGATTTTATGGAACTCGCAGAGTTGATTCTCGTTATACCAAGGAGGTTTCACATCTGGTTCTTGGTAATTCTCAAATGTAGGAGCATGGATGAGTTTTTCATCTATCAACTTTTTCATTATGTCCTCAAGTGGTTCCCCCAAAGTGGTGTATTTTCGCTTGGGATAACTCTTGCATTGGGGTGGTCCTCTTTGCTCATTGAGATTATTGATTGTTGGATTGTTGTTTGGTTGGTGTGTTATGTGATGATTGTTTTGGTGTTGTGTTTGGATTTGTGGTGCGGGTGTATGTTGGCGAGGAGCACTAATGACCACCTTGGCATCGACGACACCATCATTAGTAATGTTTTTGTTCCTCTCCCATGTGCGAGGTTTATCGTTGTAATTGGATGGTGGGCAGTTTTTTTGTTGTTCGAGGTATGATGTTGATTCTGCGGGTTGAGTCATAAGAGTTCTTTCGATGCTGAGCGCCTTGGGGATCAACTGATCATATGTGGTAATTCCCTGAACCTTGAGATGAAATTCCAAGTGGCCTTCAAGGTTGGCTATGATGGTGCAAACTTGTTGTTCTTCTGGCATGTTCCACTTACTCTGATTGGCCTTGGATCACCATCGTTGTAGGAATGAGGTGAATGATTCACCCTTTCCTTGTTTCAGAGCTGAGAGTTCTTCTAGACTAACATCCATTGCAATGTTGCATGCGTAGTTCTTAATTAAATTTTGATCAGACAATCATGACGCCTTTGGGTTATTTAAGGCGATGGTTGGAGTCTTGTCAGACTTCATAATCTACGTTAGAAGTGCCATTGTCAGAGTCTCTGAAAAAGACTTTTACCAGCTCTTAATAAAAACAACAGCGTACTTTCACAACATACCATTTAAGACATTGAATCCTTCTTCAAGGATGTTTGCAAATGAGTTGTTGGCCACTGATGGCCTTGGGCCTACCTGACGTGAAATTTTGAGAAGATAACAAACAAACAGTTAAATAGAACTGTCATTTAAGAATCCAAAAACTCAGCGCCATGTATTCCCCCTCAAACTCTATTGATGTACTCTTAATCTTAGATCGGCTAGAAATATTCAAATTCCCTAAAGAAAATCACTTCAACCGTATAACTTCACCAAATCAGAGAGGCTAATTAAATAAAGTTATAGGATACATAAACTCACACATCTATTTTTTCATAGCAAGGTCTTCTAACGCAGATTATTTAGCCTACAAACACTAAAACCTCAAGCATGGGTTAGTAGCCTCGAAATTCATCAAAATGCTCCTATGAAATAACATGTAAATGCTTCAAAATGCAACAAATGACAAAAAGGATTAAAAGACATCTAAGAGCATAACATGTATCTATTCCATAGTGGATTGGTGTCAAATGTTCCAATGACCCTTTCCCAATCCTTGCTAAAACTCAAATGATGAAGTGCAATGGTGATGAGCAAAATTAGTTCTCAATTCAAGAGAGTAAATTTGCATGAGAGTGTAGATGAGTTGATGAAGAATGAGGCCCTTCATTTATAGATTATTTTGATGAGAGAATGGCCAAATGGATGAATGTGGGACAAAGATTTAGCCAATGAGATGAGGCCACTTGTCAACTTGCCATAGGTTGAGGGATGTGCAAGTTTTGGCCAATGTGCCCAAGAGAGGGAGATTTCAAATTTCAAATTGTGAAATAAATGTTGAGAGGGGGACATGAAAATGAGAAGTTAATGCAATGTTGGAAGGGACAAGTCAACGTGTCTTCATTTTCAAACTTGAGGGAATATTCCAAAAAGGTGCTTTGTTGATGGAAAATGCTGAATTTATAAATGAAATAAAATGATTTATTGGTGCAAGTGGGAAAAGCTAGAGGATGTGATGGGTGGTTAGGTTAGGTTAATCAGGATTATATTAGCTTAGGTGATGATTAGGTGATTTTGATCCCTTTGACTTGAATATTTGATTTATTTAAATAAAAAAGGATGGAAAATGCATTTTGAGATTTCAATTAAATAAAGTTTGGTTTATTTAATTAAAAGGTCGATGTTTGATTTATTTAATTTAAATGAATAACCTTAGGAATGAAATTAATGAGTTTACTTGATGAATGGATGAAGGTGAACTTGATTAATTTGATGAGTGGATGAATGTGAAACCTGGTTTACTTGATGAATGGACCTAATTGAATGCATAATGCTAATTTTGCATGTCTACAGATACTACAGACCAATTGCCCTGTGCAATACAGTTTACAAAGTGATCACTAAAATAATTTCAAACAGATTGAAGGGAGTTTTGAACAACATTATCTCAGAGGAACAAAGTGGTTTTACCCCGGGCAGATCAATTGTGGAAGGCATAATATCAAGTCATGAAACCCTCCACTCGGCCAAAAAGGTAAGAGATCCATTTATGATTATCAAGCTAGATATTCTTAAAGCATATGATATGGTGGATAGAGAATTCCTACTAGAGGTTCTCAGGAAGTTTGGCTTCCAAGAAGACTGGGTTAAATGGATTAAAAGTTGTATCTCCACAGAAAAATTCTCATTACTGGTTAATGGGTCAACTCGGGGTTTTTTTCTCATCTTTGAGAGGGATAAGGCAGGGAGATCCCCTATCCCCCTTTCTATTCATCATAATGGCAGAAGTTATGGGTCAGGGGATAACAACTCTAAGATAGGAAGGCAAATGGAAAGGAGTGAAAGATGCCAATGGAGTTGAAAACTCAACTCATCAACAATTTGCTGATGATACAACTCTTTTTGGAATGTCTAGCAGAAGAGAAGCGAGAACCATAAAATCTTTTTGTGGATGAATATTGTCAAGCATTAGGTCAAAGCATAAACTGGCATAAATCTGAGATTTTTTTCTTAATACTCAACCGAGCCTTCAAAGAGATCTGGCAAGAATTTTGGGATTGAGAGTGGCAAACTTTCCAGGTAGATTCTTGGGCACCCCCATTTTTGTAGGCATCAATAAAAAATGCTATTGGGAAGAGCTAATCAATAGTTGCAAGAATAAGATGGGGACATGGAAAGGGAAATGGCTTTCTACAGTAGGAAGATTACTGATGGTGAAGGCAGTTCTTTCAGCAATACCAATTTACTCAATGGCATGCCTAAAAATTCCAACAGCAGTGGATGAAAAGCTTAATCAAATCTTTACGAAATTTTTCTAGAGTGGCATAGGAGATCATCAAAAATTTCCACTTGTGGCCTGGAAAAAAGTTTGCACCCCTAAAGAGGCTAGTGGAGCAGGGCTTAGACAATTAAGATTGATGAACATGGCAGTAGGTGCAAAAATGGTTTGGGAAATGTATGTAAAAGGAAATCAAAGATGGGCCAGGATCTTGCGGAGAAAATATCTAGATTCATACTCTCCAACTCAAATCCTTAGAATCGCGAACCCTCCTCAAGGCTCAGCCATCTGGAACTATTTGTTGGAATGTAGGGATATAATCACTAAACATGTGACCTGAGAGTTGAGGGATGGCAAGTCTGCATCTTTTTGGAAGGATTCATGGAATGGCAAAGAATCTTTAGCAACTCTTCCTGGGCTGGACTTGATCAGAATATAAACTCAAAGAAATTGGGGTGAAAAGGTATGCAACTATGGAAGGATGATAGTTAGGGAGGGAGTTCTAGAATGGGAATGGAACTCTCTACAAGATCACAAAGCCCCACATAACCAGAAGGATGTTCTATCGACAATAAATTAAAAGAAATAACTTTTTTTTCCCTCTAATCAAGATGACATTATCAGGTGGTGTGGTTCCTCGAATGGGATATATGCAGTTAAGTTTGGATACAAGCTAAAGGAACAAGCAGAGACAAGGAAAAACTGGTCGAGAAAACTACTATGGGGGAGAAATTGTCTACCTAAAGTTGGGGTATTTTCTTGGTTGGCAATCCAAAAGATCTTATCTGAGGAAAAATTAGCCACTTTCGGAATTCAGGGTCTAGGGAGATGTATTTTATGCAAAAAGGATAATGAAACGTCAGATCATCTACTTCTCAATTGCCCTTATTCAATGCAATGTTGGCAACATTTCATGAGAAAACTCAATTGGAAAAGCCCCCTACCAAAATGCCTACTCACATGGTTCAATATGTGGCCTCTTCCAAGAAGGAAGGCATTTTTTGATAGTATTTGGCCCATTGCCCCTTCAATAATAATATGGGAAATATGGAAGGAGCGCAACACAAGGATCTTTCAAAACAAAGAATTGTAGTCAACAAAGTTGTCTGAGAAAATTGAAGGAATGATCACTGAAACAGTAAATGAAGTAGTTAGGTCAAACTCAGGGAAGAAAGGTACTTTTTCGAATTGGGATGACCAAATGAAGCATGCTTTCAAGGGGCTCCTTATTCCTAAAATTACAGGGCCAAGTCACAAGGCTTCCCAGCAAAAGAGAAGGGAAGTTAAATGGGAACCTTCAAAAAAGGGTTCCAGATCAAGATCAACTTTGATGGGGCATCTTGAGGCAACCCGGGCCCTGGTGGTGCTAGATGTGTAGCCAAAAATGAGAAGGGGGAGACAATGGTAGAGAATTCCAAACCTCTGGGAATCTGTACAAACAATGAGGAAAAATTCCAAGCAGCTTTAACGGGAATTCAATTAGGTATACACTTAAAGGAAAAAAAGATTCAGTTAGAAGGATAATCCCTAATCACTATAAACTCGATAAGACAACAATACAGGGTGCTGCCCCATATCGCAGTTATTTAACTATAAAAAAAAAATAGATGGCCACCTCTTGCAACATAGTTTCACTCATAGCCCCTCAAATCTAAATGTATTTATTAAGAAGACAAACATAGAAATTTTCATTATCATTTTGTATGTTGATGATCTTGTGATCACATAAAGCTCGAACAATCTCATTTATGATGTAAAGAATGATTTGAAAAAATCATTTGATATGATAGACTTGGGACTACTTCACTACTATCTTGTCTTGGATATATGAAAAAAGAAGAATCATATTTTTGTCTCCCAGATGAAATATGCAAAGAAACTACTAGAAAAGTTTGGAATGTTGAATTGTAAACCTATGTCTACTCCGATGGAGAAAAGGTTTACAACTATCTTGATTCTAGGATCCACCTCAAGTACATGCAACTCTCTACCATCAACTTGTTGTGAGTCTCATTTACTTGACTTATGCTAGAGCATATTTATGCTTTGTTGTCAGCTATCTTTCCAAATTTATGTAGAAGCCAAAGCAATGTCATTGAGTTGCAACTAAGCATATTTTGAGATAATTTTGAGGTACACTTAATTATAGCTTGGAAGACAAGAAGAACCCTAATTTCTTACAGGGATATGTTGACTTAGACTATGTTGGATTTATTGATGATAGGAAGTCAACTACAAAATATATTTATCATTTTAGATCTGAACCTATTTCATGGATTAGTAAGAATCAAAATATTTTTTTCTCTCATTCATTGAGGCTAAACAAAGGGTTTTGATTATGTCATATTTTGGCTGACATGGTCATACCTTAAGAAACTCCAACTATTATTTTTGTGATAATCAAGAGGTGTTGAAATGTGTGAAGAAACCAGTGTTTCATGAAAGAATAAAGCATATAGGGTTTGGGTGTCATTAAATTTGAGAAAAAGTCTTACACCACCAAATTCAGCTCTCTAGTACTACCCAACAGATTCTTAGATAGTTGATATTCTCACCAAGTCTCTTGGAAAGGTAAAACTTGAATTGTTTCAAGGGTACATTTGTAAGAATAATGTAATAAGGCGGAATATTAGCATAACATTATTACATTGTTATACTAGTAATGGACATATGCAATTGAGTGTGCAGTTAAATTGTTTCTAGTTTATTCAATCACTTCCTCCTTCCTCATTGTTTCCTCACTTGCATAAATGTATTGGTGATCATCAAATAATATGAATCAAGCCCTAAAATCGAATCTCCAAAGATAGATTAATCGTGCCTATATCTACCCCTTGGCATATTAGGCCCTTAAATTAGCCAAGGGGTAGATCAAGCCCTTAAATCAAATCTCCAAAGATAGATTAATCGTGCCTATATCTACCCCTTGGCGTATTGCCTTAGTTAGATCTTTATTTTTATATTTGCTTCCTTTTCCCATTCCAAAACCCCAATTATCTAGAAGAAGTTGGCTTCTTTAAAAACTCAGATGTCACTCAGTTTAGTGCAATTGGTACCCCCATTAACTGAGTTTCCCATAAAGGTTGTTACTTTGCCAATTTTTGGCATCAACAATAACCATATCATTTTATGTCATTTTAAAATTTTGATTCACCTTGGAACATTTATTTAATAAAAACACCATCACCAAGCTCTGTTTTTATCATTTACATCTTGATGGTGAAAATATAACATTACTTATTTTCCAGGTTGACATCCACTTTGTAGCTCATCCAAAGCCTCATATTTCTAGTTACGTGGTAATTCATGAATATTCTTGTTTTTCCCAAGTTTCATATACTATTATGATAGTCATATGGTGTAGGTATAAAGGTATAAAAAGATATAACCAATAATAAATTAGGGTTAAACTAGAGGAAGTTTCTTTAAACTATTTTATAGAGGTTTAAAATATAAAATAGTAAAATGAAAAGTACAACCCTATTAGTTGAAAAAATAGTCTTGACTAATGTACCTAGTCTATAAGGGATTCACAAGATATGAGGAATGTTCCATATTCAAGTGTTTGTAGGTGTGATTTTTTTTTGCCTTAATCATTTTGATTTTTGGCTTGGACAATGTTTTCAATTTTAGGTGTGCCCACACTCAAGTAGAGTTATTGGAAAGGTCATTTTGATGCTACCAAACAGGCCCAAAAGGCCAGGAAGCATAAAATATTGTTGAAGAATGTCGAGAAGCCCACCACAAAGAAGATTGAAGCTTGCTTCAATGAAGATCAGAACTCTCTACTCATTACTACCATGAAGCCGCTCATTTCCAAGCCTGAAGGGAAAATGCAGATGGAGAACTATGACATTCATGTCATAGGCCTAGATTTGAATAAAACTCGCCTGCATGACAAGGTGGTCCTAGCCAAAGCAACTTAGAAGGTGGCATATGCTAACTATGAGAGGATGGACAGGAAGTTAAAGAAGCGTGAGGTAGAGTTGGAAAATGTAAGAGAAAAAATGAGCAAACTACAGAATGAGATTCGAGCTAGAGAAGCTGAAGTGACCCGCATAAAGAAAATTCAAGGCCAACAAGGAGACTCGTCTAAGTTTCTTGAGGAAGCTCAAAGTGAACAGGTTCAACTTCGTGCTGAAATTGAAAATATGAAGAGAGAGCTAGATGATGCCTGCTCTTGAACTTTCGATGATCTTCAGAGGATCCAGGTAGAAGTAGAAGAATCAAGACAAGAAGTTGGAAGACTAAGCTCAGAATTGGAAAATGTCCTTCGAGAGAAAATTCAAATGGAAGAAAGCACAAGGGCAAAAGATGCCCAATTTAACCAAGAGTTAGCTATTGCACGAGGATTTGGATCCCTCCCGATAATGAAGAGGTTGATATTCGTGCATTGGGAGTGGATTGCAGTTGGTATTGTCGTTCTTGGACCCACTTTACAATTTCTAAGGGATGTTCGAGAATTGAATGCTAAGGTTGGCCCAATGGCCCATCACTTTATGCAAAAATGTTCATCCCAAGTGGTGGATTCACAAAGTTTCATTTACAAGTTGTGCATCACCACTGACCAGGTCCTAGAAAGAGCAGGGATTCTCGATCGGTGGATCGCCTCCATCAAAGCTAATGAGATCATCAATTTTCACAGGGTTGCAGCAAAGTGTAGAGAGTGCCAGACGATGCTAAATAAGTGGGTCATCGAGATCAAGGACTTCAACATTTTGGTTACTTACGGGTTGCCTCCTGTTCTTTCACCAGATGAAGATGTGTTGACAGTGGAGCAAGTCACTAATGCAATCCGACACAAAATTTGAACTTTTGTAGAACTCCTAGGTTCGAGTGCAACACCCATGGCTAATGATGTTGAGCGCGAGGTCTATCCTCTTTCTCGACTCTATTATCACCTGGGCGTGGTTTCTTGCATATGGGGATTCATCTCTTTCAAGGAGATTTTTGATCTCGAGCAAGCATACAGGAAGATCTGAAACCTTGTCCTACCAACTGATGCAGACTAGGAGGCTCAGCGTGTCGCTTTCGCCAAACTTCAAGAACAACCAGAGGCCTAGGTTCGTGCCTCTGCAAGTGAAGATCCCATGTGAGTCGCTAGAATTGTGAAGCATTTTTTCCTTAATCGTTTTGATTTTCGGCTTGTACAATGTTTTTAATTTTAGGTGTGCCCGCGCTCAAGTAGAGTTATCAGAAAGGTGTGCAATGCACCACGTGGTGTCTGCGCAACTTTCATCTTTCGTATCCCTTTCGGGAGACAGTTCGGAACACGTGTTGGCTCGTTGGGGATTTTCTAGGGAGCTATATTCATGAGCTCGAAAGTGTCTGCCTTTTTGACACATCACCTCTTCAATGCAGGCGGATTGCGTCTCCTATGGAGTGATATCTTTTGGGGAGTTTGTAGGAAGCTGGCTGGCTTTTTTCTTTTCTTGGTTTTTGGGATGGAAGCTTTGAGTCGGTGCCTCTGGGTGATGTGATCAATCAACTGGACCCTTTTTCCAAGCTATTATTTTTAGGATTTGATCGTTTACAAGCCTCTATCATTTCTAAATATCTGAAAAACATCAATGTGGCAGCTGAGAATTGATGAGCAAAGATCATTGTGACCTACCCAAAGATCTATGATCAAATCATGTGCCATTAACTATCAAACACCTGAAAGTATTGACTTTTGTGCTAAGGCAGTGTTTTCTTTCTCTGTAGCTATATAAGGAAGGTGACAACTCAATGAGGGGTTGGAATTTCAAGTTTCAGTTTCCTTGGCTAAGGAAAGTTTCTTTAGTTTTCTTAGGAAATAGAATTATTTCAGAAGGACAATTGTAGAGCTACTTATTTCTGGCATGTTATATCTTTTAAGGCTTAAACTATTGTCAGATTGGCATCCGACCCTTTTTTTAAAGTTCATTTGATATTTAAAGCACAAACTATTGAGGATAAATTATTGGGATTGCGCATGTATGGCCTTTTTCAAGCTTTCTTTCTTTATATTATCATTTTGAATAAGACATTGTGTCTTGCAAGATGAATTTGAATAGTTTAAGTAGCTGATATCCATGCTGTATGCTCGTATGGTAGGATAGTGACTTGTGAAAATCAGATTATGTCATTGGACTTCTCTATTTTTTTAAAGGGTTGTTGTTTTACTATATTATGATGTATTAAGAGAAAGAGCTTATGTAATTTCTGAACGTTTTTTTTGTTACCCTAAGAAATCTTTATGTTTGATCGGACCTTAATGAACACTGCTTGTGGGAATATTTGAAAGTATGCACTATGCTTGTTGTTAGCTTTTATTGTTCGTTCTCTTTCCAACAATGAAGGGTTGTGGCATTTTGTGTCTAATTATATCAATGATAGAAATGGTTGGGTTTGAAATGTTGTAAAAGCATTGGCGTATCACCCTTTTTATGTTTTATATTTACATTTCTTTCTATCCTTTACTCCAAACCCCCAAAGAAGAGCCAAATTTCTATAAAAATCTCAAAGGTATTCAGTGAGGCGCAAATTAGTCCCCCACTCACTGAATTTCCCATAAGACTATAAGAGAGGCACAAGCTTTGATGATCAACAATAGGAATTCCTAATTATGTGATATTTTGCACAAGACCATACACTTCTCAAGTAGTGGGAGTTCAAAACATATAAGGAACACTAGGAAAGATAGGGTTAGGAAATGGGAGGGATGTTTGAGTTGTTTTTCTTGGTTGCAGATTGTTCATAGTGTTATGTGTATGAGCAATGGTATTGTAACTCATTTTCTACAAAACACTATCATTATTAAGTTGCCTTTTATGTGGTTCTAACATAAGCACATGTTTCTTTTGAACTTGTGGTTGTTGTGAGGGTGGATAAATGATAAGTTTAGCCTCAAGAGGTGCAATAATTAAAGGATCTCTAAGACATCTCGAGGGAGTTCTAATGTTCATAACCTCACCAAACTTATCCTTGTTTTCATAATCTCCTAGTGAAGGGGAGTCTAATGTCACTTCATCATCTTCATCTAGGGAAGCCACATTACTATTGTGTGAAAGATATATGTCAATATTGTTAGTTTCTTCCACCATGATATCTTCCCTAGTAGGAGAGTTTTTAGGAGAACAACAAACTAGATGTTCTTAAAATTCAATGGTTGGTTCTTCTAAATGACTTCATCACAAGTAAGGGAGTTATCAATGGTTGGAATTTCTTGTTTATCAATGATGGCATTCTCTTGTTCAATGATGTGTTCCTTAGGGGAAGAGAGACAAATAGGGTTCTCATAACTCTCATTGGTTTGATCTTCTAACACCAAAATATCTTCTTCATCTAATATGAGAGATATTCGAAGAGGGCCAAATTTGATTGTTATGATTTTCCATGATTTCATCCTTGTTTTCTAAGGTCTCATTCTCTTGTGCCATAATATCTACCCTAGTAGGAGAGTCTTTAGGAGAGGAGAAAACAAGATGTTCATCACATTCCATGTTTAGATTTTGTAAAGCAACTTCATCACAAATAGGGGAGGCATCAAGAGAAGAACAACTATCATTGTCATGCTTAGCAATGATTAGAATTTTTCGTTCAAATAGATATTTCCAAATGGTAGGAGCATTAGGAAAGGGAGAAACAAGACTCTCATTAGTCTCAATAAGGATATCTTCTAACACCAAACTATCTTCGTCATGGCTAGGAGAGGTATTGGGAGTAGCAAACGAATAAAATATTATCATAAAAGATGTTCATTTCCAAATTTATAAACTTCTCATTTCTCAACTATAGGTATATTATTGAAGCAAACATAAACCTTTAAAAATTTAAGTTACATCACCTAGGTCCACATTCACCAAACTACAAAAATATAATATTTGACTTCAACTAATTTTTTTATAAATATAGAGATCACATGAATGATGAATTATTCATAAAATTCTCTAATTGATAACTATTCTTATAACAAGAGTTTTATGAAATTAAACTATACATATAATACCTAAATTATTTATTGTATTTTTATTCTTTATGCAAAAATTTCTATGAGTACTTTTCATATAGTAGTGAAATTTGATTTAATGTATGTGTATACACTAAAATGCCAAAAACTATTGAAACTAGATTTTTAAAAGTAATAAACTAGATATGATGCTCATATTAAAAGTGCAATTGATAACAAAAAAATATGAAAGAATTGTATAAATCTCATTATGAAAAAAATATTCCTATTAATGTTTATCATATATCATGCTCTTACTATTCCCTTCACAATAGTCCAAGACTAATTTATTCTAAGATTTGCTTTTAGAGTTAGTAAATTCTTATACAATATTTAAGGAAGGCTACTTGAAAATTTTAAGATGAATTTTAGAAAGAATAAATGTATTCAATTTTTCCATTTTCATCAAGGGTAATATTTTTATTAACACACCAATATTATTATTTTTATTATTTCCCTATCTTATTACATTGTGATGAATTTATGAAAAAATAATAAAATCAAACTAGATAACAATTAAACCCATCCATAACTTATTTTCTATGCCTATCTTTTAGGATTTAAAATAGGATAAAATGTTTCTTTTGTAACTATTACAATTATTCACCAATTCAAAATCATTGTACAATTGTTATGAGTATTAATGTGCAATCCATACTTAATATTGACATAAAAATATTTAAGATGGATATTGATTAGTATGTGCAATCCTATTTTGATCCTAAAAAAAATAAGTCCATAATTTTGTGGGATAAAATATTATATACAATGTATTTTTATGTGTTTAAATTCTAACAATGTAGACATGATAGGTCATCTAGTAGCTCTTGGTGTGATTTTTATAATTCATTAGATCATTGAATGTAAAATAAATCACTAATTATGGGTACAACCTAGTAGGTGCTAAGATTACATTAAAACACAAACATTGAGAATATTTACCAAGCATATGGACATCCTTTTAGTTGAACATGGCATTAATCAATCCCTCTTCTCTTTGTTCAAAACCAATTAAAGTTTAAACTTGAGAGTTAAGAATTTTGAAAAAACCTAATCTAAAGAAATATCTTAGAGCATTTGGAAATGATGCGAGTTACAAGACTTTGTGTACATTACATATATCATTGTGAATCATATAAATATTGATGGTGTTTATAACTTTGGGGATGAATAATCTAATTTATATGGAGATTAAATTAGATGAAATTTTTGATGTAAAAATGCTATCCAATATGACAAACTAATTATTCAAAGGAAGAAAATTGAGAGATAACAATTTAGAAACTAGTATTTATATTTTACTACTAGTTCCTATGATATAGAATCTTTTGATTCCAAATGTGAGGACAATAATGCATAAATGCGATTAAATTTATTTTTATAAAACCAATTCATATGATATAATATTTTGATTCTAAATATAAAGATAGGATCCATTGATCTCATTGAAAATTGATTTAATTTTTATTCTTAAAAGGATCATGAAAATTTATGACTTGTGTGAAGAGACTTATTAAGATTCTAGATATTCAATCATTATAAAAGTAAATACTTTCATGATAACAAAATCAAATATAAAAACATAAACAAATATAATATAATGAAAACATAAAAATCCCTATCAAACACAATAACTAATAATTAAAAAATTATAATATTTAAAATATAATATCACTTAATAGAAACCTTTAAAACAAGTATAGGAGTTGATACATAAGAATAATAGTAAAAATAAGGTTGTTATGTAGGGTAAGGAGTCCTATCACTATCTATTTCTTACATAAACTTGCTACATAACAATTGTTTATAGTGGTTGCTTCTTCTAAGCCTTAAAAGGTCCATTGAAACTTTTCTTGGCTACCTAGTGCCTCCCTTTTTTTAAACCAGAAAGGTTGTTTTGTCAATGCTTATGTTTGGACGGAATTCAAATGCATATCTTAATATCCATAGCGTTTAAACCTCTCAAGAATGTGTCCTTATTCAAAGTGCTTTTCTTAAAACGTAAAGAAATTTAAAAATATTAGAGGGGATTATTTAAAAACAGAGAACGAGATTAGTTTATTATATATGGAAATATAAAAGATTGTCTCTTTCTAGTGCCTATTGTAAGCATATGGAGAGAGAACCAGAAACATACGGCTCCTTACAATCCCTACACAATATTAATAATAATATACTATGATAATAAGGGGACAATACGAAAATAGCTACCAATCTTTGATTGAATATAGGAAAATATTTAATAGAACTATGGATTATCCGAACCCATTTCTTGGGATGCTTGAGCTTCATCTGCCCTTTTCTTCCTCTTTTGATTTGGTATGAGAAGAGGACGACTTAAAAAAGAGATCCACATAAATTCCAAACACAAAGTTGAGAGAGAAGTTGAGAATAGCTCTCGAACCGCAAAGTTGAAAGTCGCACGGTCATATGCTGCTGCAGCTACTTCCGCTGTATCAAAGCGCTGCCGAGCCAAAGTCTGGAACCCTTCTTCTCTGGGTTTCGAATCTCCGCAGCATATTTACGGCGAACCTTAATGAATCTCAGGCCCTTGTAATGCTTTTCTCGTCCTCTTTTTTTACTTTCATTTTCTTCTGACGGGAGAATCGGCATGCTATTTGTAGAGTGTTGTTTCTCCTCCTCCGCAAAAACTATTGTGGCTGTTTTAAAAGGGGAATTGGTGGTATTGCAGGAGGATAATTGATACGCAGGAAAATAGTGGGTAATAACACTCCACAAACTGCCTTCGTCCTTTGATCGTGTGGTCATTATATCCACAGCTCTACTTTTTCCCTTGCAAAACTTGAGTTGGATATGGTGAAACAGTGCAACTGCTTTCTAAGGACACCCATGTCTTTTGTACGCTATAATAACCATTTTCCATCAGAGACTATTTTATTCTTTTATGTATCAAATATTTTAGGGTATCTACCAAACTTCCGCAGTTGCGTGGGAATAGTGTGTTTGAATTTGAACATAGTTTTCTTTATGCGCAAGGGAACTGATAACCGCCGAGTGTCATGACAATTGTTTGGACAAACGGATTTTGGCAAAGGAATGAAACAGATTAAGCGGGCCCACATCCACCAACTAAGTAGTCAAAGCTTAGTGTGTGACATTTAAGCCCAGCCATTCGATACACCAAAATGAGCTCACCGATAAACAAATTTAGAGGTTACATCTATATTCAACAACTGTTGTTCTCCAAACCACTATCTGATTTTTCCAATGCCTGGGTTTAGCACCTCAAGCTATGAGATGAGGGGAAAAGTGTGTTGGGGATGATTGGGTAATGGCCCCAGTTGATTGAAGCATTCAAGTGATTGACGATCCAACTCTCCTAGCTTCCAAGCATTGGTAAATGCCTTGGATTTAAGACAGTCAACTTGTGATGCGGGCCGGCTTAACCGACACACTCTAAGCCCTAACTGCTTAGGTGGCCGGGTCCACTCACTGACATTTGGAGCTGGCTACGCAGCCTACAAAACCGAATGGTGCCATACCATGCCATGCCATCCGCACCTATGTACATTTCATGAATTAATTGCTGCCTGCGTACTTCCTTCTCTTTTCGTTAGCTGTGCATTATATGTCAAATATTTTTTTTTTTGTTTTTTAAAATATTATTCTGTACTTTTTAAAATTATTAAAAACTGTTATATATTTAAATTCTTAAAAATGTAGAATAAATTTTTACTTTTAAAAAATAATTTTGTTTTACTTTGAATTATTTTATTAATTATATTTTTATCCTTTAAAAATTATTTTATAAATTCATTTATTATTTTTTAAATCTTTAGAGAATTAAGTTGTGTGTATAATTATTAATTATTAATTTTTTTTTAATGTTATTTATTAGATCAATTAAGTTTCAAACAAAATGTGAAATTAAATCTATAATAAAAAAAGATAAAACATATTATTATATATAAGATTTAATTTTACTAATTAAATAATTTTATATAATTTTAAATCTAATAAAATTATTCAATTCTATTAGAATTTTTTTAAGAAATAAATTCATTTATTGTTTTTTTAAACCCTTACAAAATTAAGGTTTTCTTGCATAATTATTAAATTTTAAAATTGTTTTAGTGTGTTATTCATTAAATTATTAAAGTTTGAAATAAATGTGAGATTGAATCTATAATACCTAAGAAAGGTAAAACATAGTATCATGTTATGTGTATGATTTTATTTTTACTAATTAAATAATTTTATATAATTTTATAATCTAATAAAATTATTCATTTCTATTTGAAAATTTCAAATAAATTAATGGTTTGTAAAATCAATTTTATTAAACCCTTACAAAATTAAGTTCTTTGCATAATTATTTAATTTTTAAAACTGTTTTGAGTGTGTTATTCATTAAACCAATCAAATATGAAATAAATGTGAGATTGACTCTATAATAAGAAAGGTTAAGTTTGAAATAAATATGAGATTGAATCTATAATAAGATTTAGGTAAAACATAGTATCATGTTATGTGTATGATTTTATTGTTACTAATTAAATAATTTTATATAGTTTTATAATCTAATAAAATTATTTAATTCTATTTGAAAATGTCAAACAAATTAATGATTTGTAAAATTATAAGTTATATTTGTGAAGGAAGAAAAAATATAACAATTGTACCTTTCTATTACTTTAAAAAAATTAATATATACGTACAAATATACATATATGTATATATGTATTTATATACGCATTTATGTCTATGTATGTGTGTATGTATATGAAAAAGAATATATTTTATCTTAAAACCCTAACCATAATCCTAATGGAGGATGGAAGATGAAAAACTATTAAGAAGAATACTAAAGTATACTAAGTTACAATACTAATAAGATAAATTCAAAAGAGTGATAGGTCTCAAGATTAATTAAGGCTCAACCCTAACCCTAATTAACTTCTAAATAATTTGATAGAATTCCAACTTCAAGAGTGTACTAAAATGTAACCTATCTACCTTGGACTTGAAAAACATCCTTTATCAACCTCAAGTTCACTCACAAATTATAAATAAAAATCTGAATAATTTTATTAGATTTAAAATTATATAAAATTATTTAATTAGTAAAAATTAAATCTTATATATAATAATATGTTTTACCTTTTTTATTATAGATTTAATTTCACTTTTTGTTTGAAACTTAATTGATCTAATAAATAACATTCAAACAATTTTAAAATTAATAATTATACACACAACTTAATTCTCGAAAGGTTTAAAAAATAATAAATGAATTTATAAAATAATTTTTAAAGGATAAAAATATAATTAATAAAATAATTAAATATATCATTTTTAAAAAATTTAATTCCCTAAAGAATAAATTAAACATGTCATTTTTAAAAAATATAATTAATAAAATAATTTAAAGTAAAACAAAATTATTTTTTAAAAGCAAAAATTTATTCTATATTTTTAATATACAACAGTTTTTAAGAATTTAAAAAAGTATGAGAGAGCAATTTCTGGATTAGATTGTGTAAGCTTTTTTTTTGGATCGACGTTTCGGATCACACTCCGTGATCCATCATCAGGATAGAGAGCTCAAGGAGATGAAAAAGGTTTGTTGCAGACCTAACAGGTATAAAAAGAGGCAGAAAGATGGTAGAGGGATAGAAGGCACAAGGCCTTGTGCCTTCTATCCCTCTACCATCTATCCCTCTACCATAGAAGGCCTTGTGCCTTCTATCCCTCTACCATCTTCCCTCTACCATCTATCCCTCTACCATCTTGCCTCCTTTATCCCTCTACCATCTTTCTGCCTCTTTTTATACCTGTTAGGTCTGCAACAAACCTTTTTCATCTCCTTGAGCTCTCTATCCTGATGATGGATCACGGAGTGTGATCCGAAACGTCGATCCAAAAAAAAAAAAGCTTACACAATCTAATCCAGAAATTGCTCTCTCATATTCTTATGGATTGTGGAAACCTAATAACATTGATTAAAAAAGTAGAGAATAATATTTTAAAGAAAAAAAATTTATATTTGACATATGATGCAGAGCTAACGAAAAGAGAAGGAAGTACGCAGGCAGCAATTAATTCATGAAATGTACATAGGTGCGGATGGCATGGCATGGTATGGCACCATTCGGTTTTGTAGGCTGCGTAGCCAGCTCCCTGACATTTCTGTATCCCTTCTGCTTTTAAAGGATTTTGTTTCGGTAAACTTTGTATCTCCGTTTTCACTTAAAAGTTATTTTGTTTATTCCCACATTCCATAGGGGAACAAACATGCTCCGATCTTTCCTTATAAATACTCCGCTGAACCGAGGAAATTCTACATCATTTCAAAACAAAGCTCTACGCGTATTCATAGGAGATGAATTACGTGTAAAGAAAATTTAATAACTACGGCGTGTAAATAATATAAATGTTTAAATAATTAATATATAATTAAAGTGTTTAAATAATGTAAAATTTTAAATAATTAATTAAAAACGTTTAATAATAAATATATGAAACTAAGTTTTATAAATTAAAAAAATTTAAGAATAAATATATAATGGAAAATTTTGAAATATATTCTATATAATAAATTGTTTCTTTAATTATTTTATATTTTTTAATTTTTTTAAATATATTTTATAATTATTTAAGATTTTTTTATTTTATTTAGATTTCTATTTATAGTTATTTTTTAAAAACTCTTTGCTAGTACTTTTAATTTCAATAACACTAATTAAAATGATTTATGAAAAAATAATTCTTAAATGAAAATATAACAATAGCATAAAAATATAAACAACTTTCAAAATATTATAATTCATCTCCCATATGTTCATTAGATTCAACGTTTTCTAAGTGTGTAGGTGTGTTCAATTTTCTAAGTGTGCAAGGTTTTAAAGGTTCATATATTTCCATCTTATGATATCATTTACCCAAACTCTGCCCTTTCCTGTATATCCCCATCAAAACAATGAACTTTCCCATCCTAGTATGCCTAAATCTACATAACTTCATTGTTTCCTTTATTCCTATTGAGATATCAAAATTTCCTGCTACAACATGAATTTCCTTCTAAGTTTATTTGTTTCCTTTGTCGCCCACTATTTTTTAGTTCTCCTTCCCAACATCCCTTTCCTTCAATCCCCCCACTTTTACTTACTTTTATCATATTTTTGTGTTATTCCTTACAAATATGTCTTTAGCCTAGACCCCAACTCCCCAACACTTACATCAAATTACCTTTCAATATTGGATCTTCAACCTTTACCTAACTCAAGTACCTTAGACATGGTACTCCCAAACTCTAATCCCCAACATATTAATCTATGCCACCTCATTTATATCAAAATTTTGGGTATCTTCCTATTTGGGTATCTAGGGTGCTATACACCCAAACATTGACCCTCAATATATGGCATGAGATTTGAGTTTTTCCCAACCTTAAAAATTTAATATTTTCACATTTTCACACTATTTACTCTCATATTCTTTGTTGCACAACCTAGAGTGCCATTAATAGAAAATTTTAATGTTGAAACTATTGCATAAGGGATTTCCCTATATAAAAACAAGTTTTAAATAACAAGGTCATGATTTCACATGAACTCATAATGCTATAGGTGGAATATAGCCATACTTTCATTAAGTGGTGGTTGCATCCTCTACTACCTTGTTCCTTAAGTAATCTTAGATGTTATTTTGGAAAAATTGCATACCAATTATTAATTCGAAGGATATCAAGAGTGAACACATCCAATCAAAGATTATTATTCATATTTTACACATAAAAAATACTTGCAAAATTATTCTAAACATGTGCTCAAGCAACCAAATTTGAGGATAAAAACCCTTAGATTTATTGGAGATCATCATAAAATGAAAACCCTTTGGTTTTGAGGATTAGAGGATGAAACCCCTTTGGACCTATAGAATGATCTCATTCTAAGGTCATTAATGAATTTTCCTCTTCGTAAATCATAGCAACATCAAGTTTGTATAATTTGTAGTTATTGTGGATTCCAACAATGTAGTTACAATTTTTTTGTTATTATTGTAACTATTGTCCCTACTATTATTACAAAGTATTTTGATGTAATCTTATAATTCATTGAAATAGTAATTTTTTTTAAAATTTTATCTTTCTTCACTAACACAATTATTCATTTGGGTTATGAATGCTGATGTATAAGTTGTAAAGAAATATGGGTTTTTACAAGTTATAATTAAAATATTTAAATCTATTTTTATACATAAAATAATCATTAGGGTTATTGCAAGGGTATCAAAGTTGTGATCTTGTCATCTTATAAATCATGGAGTTACCACATCTTGTTTTTAGCTTCAATATATATGAAACTCTACCTAGAGGGATACAAAGAGAGATTATCTTTCTACATTTCAAGGAATTACATTGAGATCATCAGTAGGAGAAATTACTTTAAGGTTTGTAAGTTACTAGAATCTATCAAAATATTTGAAGGTGACTTTTTCATTTCAAAAATATATAGAATTTTCTTTCCCAAACTACTTCAAATGGATAAAAATAAAGGGTAGACATACAAAAATGGAAGAGCCACAACTAGTACTGCCATATAAATAATTTCCAAAACATCATATTTGAACAACTCAAAGGAAGAATCACATAAGAAGGGACATCATGTATCCATTAGAGGGCCACATTACCAATTATTACAAAGAAGATGAATGTAGATACTAAAAATAATTTAAGAAGAAATAAACTTTTCTTCTTTTGTAATGAACCTCGAGAGTTAAGTTGCAAATATCAAAGAGAAAATGAGATAATTCCAAAATAAGAGTTAGAGAAATTTTCTAAAGAGCTAGAAAAATAGATCATGGAACCAAAAAATTATGGGTATACTAGATTCAAACCTACAAGAAAGGGTATTAGCAAAAAATGTGGAGCATGAACAAAAGAAAGAAGAACAATCCTAGATCTGCAAGAAAGGGATAATAAACAAATCATGGAGGAGTATAGAAAAAGAGCTATGAGTTTCAAGAATTTAAAGTCATCACTTTCAACAAGGATTATATAAATCCTTATAAGAATGAGAAATATTGATAGTTGAGCATGAGTAAGAAGAAAACTCGAAGTTCCAAGAAAGTGAAAGAGAGTGCATTTTGGAAGAATTCGCCAAGAAGATGAAAGGTTTGAATATTTTCTCAAAAAATAAATCCTTATTAATTTTTAAGATTGGAAGTAAAAAAATATTGACTTTGATGAATTTAATGAGCAAAAAATATCACTTTTTGAAAATATGGTTGAAAAATATGTTCATTTCCAAGAAGCATCCATTCGTCTTCAAAATATTGAGATAGAAACATATAGATTGATGTTCTTAATAATTATGCTAATGAGTGTGCACTTTGAGGGAGAATTCTATTTAATTTTAGTATTAAAATTTTGAGCCATAATAAGGTTTGTGATAATGCCAATATCTCTAGTTCAATAGAGGGAGCTAAGAGATTTGACTATATGTATGCTATTAGATATCTTTTACATCATGCTTTATCATGTTTGATTTGCTAGCAGTCATGGGACAAATTACAAGAAAGGTGAAATAATTCAAACTTATCATTCTATAAGATTATGGAATCCAAAGTGTTAATTGGAGACATGTGAAGAGAAATGTAGAAGCTTTTTCTTTTATATTAATCAAACAAAGGGTAGATATTAAGAAACACATGAACTTGTTGGAATATTTGATGGATTTAATATTATCATTACTAATAAATTCATCATACCATTTTTTTGGATAATTAAACGAATTAATTTATCCATGGAAAATCATAAGGTAGGTGATCAATTTTATGTTTGAAAATTTGACATTAATTTATGTTTATTTACTCAAGAGTTATTTTATAAAAAAAATCATTTACTTTGAAGATTTTAATGTTAAAAGAAAAAAAACTTAAATAATTCTTAGATAGTTTTAATTTTTTAAAACATTTAATTGTATTTCAAATTTTATATATGATCATGACATATAAAATAACTCCTAAGTAAATTAAAAATTAATTAATTCTTAAATAGTTTTAATCTTTTAAATATTTAGTTGTGTTTCAATTTTTATATATGATCATGGCACTATTGTATTTATAATTTCAGAAGTAAAAGTATGGCTATAATTTGTTTAATATTTTTAATTTAATAAAATTGAAATATATTTTTATGCATAAAGAAAAGAGAAAGAAAATGATATTAAATTTGAATATTGTAAATTTGTCTACAATTATTAACATGGACTATAGAAATGTTTTGTCCATTGAATGTTTTATGAATTATAATATTTTGAATGTTATATTTTCATTTAAGAATTGTTTTTTCACAAATCATTTTAATTAGTGTTATTGGAATTTAAAGTACCAGTAAATATTGATTGTTGTTATTGTATTTTCTTGAGACTTTTCTATAAGAGTTATTTCAAATTAAAAAAAAAAAAAACTATAAATAGAAATAACTGTTGACTAAATAAAATAAAAAATTCTATAGAAAAAATAAATCTTAGATAAATAAAAATAAAATATTAAATACTAAATGAAAAATAATATATTATTGTATCAACAATTTTAATTAGTATATTTATATTATTTCAAAAATAAGATAATATTATTATATAAATATATTATCATAAGAAACATATGTTATCATGCAAAAATAATTAAAAACACTTAAATATAACAGAAATATATTTACAAAAATTAAAAGTATAAATTAATTCAAAAATAATTTATTATATAAAATTTATTTCAAAATTTTCCATTATATATTTATTCTTAAATATTTTTTTATTTATAAAACTTGTTTGATATATTTATTATTAAACATTTTTAATTATTTATTTAAAATTTTGTATTCTTTAAACACTTTTATTATATATTAAATATTTAAACACCCTAATTATTAAACTGCCCTTTTACCTAATTCATCTCATATTAATGAGCGCAGAGTTTTTGTTTTAAAATGCTGTAAAATATCTATTGTCCAACGAAATATTTATATGGAAAGATCCCAGCAGATTTGTTCCCCTGTGGAATGTGGGAATAAAGAAAAAAACAATTTTAAGTGTAAACGGAGATACAAAGATTACCAACGGAAAAGGAAGATAGATACAAAAATGTCAGGTTAGTGGACCTGACCACCTAAGCAGTCAGTGCTTAGAGTGTGCCGGTTAAGCCCGACCGTGATAATAGAGCATGCCCTGACATGGCTACCATTGTTTTATTTATTTATCCACCTCTACTAACGTTATTTCCTTGGTAAATGTCTCTTGATTCATCCACCTCTACTAAAGTTATTTCCATTCTCATGAAAGAGTAACAAGGAGTTGGTGGTTGAAATTTTACATGCACGTATTCCTTTCCTTATATTTCGCAAAAGAAAGATATGAATAGCCTGTTACCTGCAAGCATTTATTTTTCTTTTGTATATATATATTTATATTACTATTTTTTTTAATCCGCTTCGCAAGTGAAAGAGAATAGATTCAAAGGAGCATATGGATGTATTATTATACAACTTCTGCCTCTTATACTTGAAAAACTTTATTGTTACTTTCCTTTGAATTGAGCTTCAAGAATAAAGCCAATCTCCTCCTTACCAGGGTATGTGCAGATATAATTTAACTATGCAAAGATCTACATTCACTATCTTACAATGATGGGATCACGTCCATGCTTATTAACCACTCTTTTGTTTATTTATTTTTTATTTTTGCTAGAGTCCCAATTTATATATGTATTGCATAAAATGTGAAATACCAATCTTAACTTTTCAGATTTGCAACCAAACTTGTAATTTAAACAGCTAGTATGGAGGTATTCTTTGGAGAGAGTTAACGCATACTCATTCATGATAAAAACTATATCAGATTGATACAAATTTTTTGATGGGGAAAAAAATCATTAATGGAACTTTCTCTTTTCATCCTTTTATTGGACATATATGCAACCCATCCTTTAATCTTGCAGCATTACCAATATTATATAAGCAAAATAAGCAATGGTTTTACAAGAAAATGAATTTAGGTTTTCTTTTTTTCCATTTTCTTCCATGTTGCATCAAAACAATAGCCTTCCATATTATGAACAAATTTAAAGAAATACAATGAAGGACACAATTGATTTAAGCTTGCTCTCCACCCTACCATAACGACGTCATGGAGCCTTATGGGCTCTATCCATATCCCTGAGCAAGAAAATATGTTGACCCCAAGATGATGAATGAAGCCTTTACTCATATTTACGAGGGTTAAAACTAATGTAACACCAATTTCATTCATCTAGGTCCTCTACTTTCTATTTCCACCCATAATCTATACACTATGTCACCTTCTTTCAACTAATAAATAAGGGTAAACAGTAATAGGAAGAACTTATCTCTTTTCTTTTAGGTGAAGGGACTGAACTCTTATATCCATCTTTCCTCTCCAAGCCAAACCATTTTGATCACTATCCTTCCCAAGAGGTGAACTCCTCTCCCCTTCTCATTATTTCTACCATCTCTACTCAAGTTCTCCAAGAGGAGAAGTGGGTAACACCCACCCATTCTTCCTTCCCAAAATATATACGAGCTTCAAGTTCAAACTCTTCTCTCTCTCAAAACTCGTCACCCCTCATTATGAGAGCTTTTCAAGAGTCAAATCATGTCCTTGGGGCCCTATTGCATGTCCATTTGACCCCTACCACTATGGTATAGACCCTAGGGGGTTTATTTTTGCATCCCAACCAAGAAAATTGACCAACAACCCTCTTTTAAGACCCATTTAAGGGCCTATCCGAATTTTAACTTGGGTAAGGGGTTCCCAAGACCTAATCCCTACTTACACCTCACATGAATCACAATTAAAGGCCTTCACATGCCTTAAAAAAGTTAGCCATTTAAAAAAACCCTTACAACCTCAATCTCTCAATACATTAAAGCCACTTGTTTCTAGGCCCCAAATGGGGTCACATTTATATCCTCAAAAAGAAGTCTTTGGATTTTCTCTCGATGGTTCTCCCTTCTCTTGCTAACACTGTGTTCTTCGTGCACATTACCAACATGATCATAAGTATCAATTGTGTATCACATTAATCTATTAGCTTAATATTCTAAGCTTTAACAATATAATAATCCATTTAGAATTTCAATTTGTATTCCACGATATACGAGTGCATTCCACCTTCATGGTAGTGAGAATAAAACATAATGTCAAAATGATATGCAAGAATATTTCTAAATGATCACCTTATTTTTAATCATCAATTCAAGAAAAACATATAACAATTATGGTTGTATTAAGTACAAAGGATGCAGGGTCTTACAAAACTAATCCTAAAACTAAATGCTCAACAAAAGAATATTGTTAGGAAACAATTTCCAGTACAATTAGCATGTGCTCGAACAATACATAGATCACAAGGGCTTACAATGCATGGCCTTGCATTTCAACCATTAGGTGTACACCAACATGGGCTAAACAACTCTTTCCCGCACATCAAGAATTGAAACATTATTTTTCTTAAGCCCTGTAACAACAAAAAAATCTAAAGTAAAAACATAAATCTAGATGAAATGATATGGTTAGAAACAGTAGCTAAGTGGACTCTTCAAAATGACATACATTACAAAAGTCAAACATCATGTATTACCATATCTACATTGAACACTCATCATTTCCAGCCACACAAGCAATACGTTGTACATGACAAAGATTTAATGTCATTAGACATTATTTATCTCGAAGAGACATATTTGGAAACATCGATAACAAATGATGCATTACCAGAATATAATTTCTTTGCAGCATACCATATACATGAGATAATGACCTGCACAAAAAATCATATACAAATATCAAATGCAATACCACTTATAGAAGATAATGTTGAAGCAATGTTGAGTACATTGATATTTAGTAAACAAAGCCTTTATATTTATAATATCTATTCCAAACCAGCAGCATCACTTAGAAATATTATACAAGTTGTTAACAAATCAATGACAATTGCTTCTATTGGAAGCCTTATTTACATTGTAGGTGACTTCAACATCGACATTTCTAACTCATCAAAAAAATTAGAAATTCTTAAAGAGAACATGCAAATACAAAACTTGCACTTGTTACAAGAAAATACAAAACTTTTGTCAAGGCCCATTATTGATCATGTGTGGACAAACAATTATGCACATACAACAAAAATTCAAAGATTCGAATCGCACTGGATAAATCATGACACTCTTCTATTTCATGTTGCCAAAATCGTCTAGCCATGCTCTGCATCTTGTAAAAGGTTCTCATGTACACCAAATTTATATGTCAAAAGATTTTATTGTCTACATACATTAACTCTTAGTAAAAAAGAAGTACTTAAACTCATTAGTTATATTATTAGATATAGATCATAATTCATATAATGAAAAATAATAGAGATATTGTTTTGCAGGTGACTTGAAATCATGAATATTGGGCAAAACAAAGTATCTACTTCAGTACCTGCAAAAGCACAACAAGGCACAAAAAAAGAGTAAATTACATGGATAACACACATAATTTATTTTCTTTAACAAAATATCCTCTTGAAAAACCATAGTTGACTAACACATTTATTTTGTTAAAGGAAATTGGACATGATTAAAATTAACAACACTCTAGTAGTGTGTGTCCATACAACTAATATTACATCGGATGAAAGGTATTTACACTAGCCAAAAATCAACTACAAAACAAATTCCAAATATATAAGAAATATATCTCAATGTAATAGGAAAAACACTATTTTAATAGTAGATTACTATAGAAGTAAAAAAAACTCTATTTTGTAGTTTTCTCAAAGACATGGAAATCAGTGAAGAAGATATTGATGTAGATGATCTTGATGAATCTTTGTCTATACCTGCAAAAGAACACATAACAAAATGGTGAGACATATCATTTCTTCCAAATGAATTAAAATTTAAATAGTATTTTCCACAAATTACATGACTAACAATTTCATTTCTTGCAATAGTCGTTTGGAAAACATGAAACTAAATAGCACATCTCCTACGAGAATGACCACTCAAAGCAACAAAGAAAGGTATTAATTTTTAATAGTCTTCTTTTATACCAAATTTTCTTAAAAAGCTATGTATATGATTCTAATTTTTCATATATTTCTACAAACACCAACATACATAGTGAAAAATATTTAATTATATTTGCACAATTGAGATCACATGCATTTTCTGTACCTGCAAAATAACGCATAACAAAATGGTGAGACATGTCAATTCTTCCAAATAAATTAAAAGTTAAATAGTATTTTGCATAAATTTCATGACTAACAATTTCATTTCTTGCTACAACCATTTGGAAAGCATCAAACTAAAAAGCACATCTCCTACAAGAATGACTACTCAAAGCAACAAACAAAGGTATTAATTTTTAATAGTCTTCTTTTATACCAAATTTTGTTAAAAAGCTATGTATATGGTTCTACATTTTCCATAGATTTCTACAAACACTAACATGCATAGTGAAAAATCTTTAATTTATATTCGCACAATTGAGAATAACATGCATTTTTTGTTCTTCAATGTTGACAACTATAATATATGTTTACAACACAAAATTAACTAACAATTCATTTTTACAACCTAATTTCAACAAAACCAAAACCCATTACAATATTGGAGTTTTGTACAAAACAAATTGGTTATGTATTCGAAGGAGATGTCCTTGTTGTATATATGGTCCTGCTTCTACCAAGTACACCGAAACCCAAAGCAAGCAAAAAATAGTACATGTGGATCTTGTAGATTGTAATGGTCAAATGACTATAACTGTAAACATTAGCGACAATCTGATAAATACATTCTTGCCCCATATGTTTGTTGGGTCTAGCATTTGCATCACCAACTTTTAAATCAAGGCTAAGACTCAATATGAAAGAGGCGATGCAGACTGTTACCTTGTCTTAACCAGTAGAAGCATATTTTAAAGCATGCCAATTGTTTGCAAAAAATGTAGATTAACTCCATATGTCACTATCTCCCAACTAATAGAAGTAGACTGCAACTATTCTGTTGGTTCATTTGGAGCAATAGGGGCATCTTATCATTTGAACAAAAACCAGTTTGAAGTGCATGTCAAAGATGGAGATCTCCAAGAAGACATGGCAACTGTATATAACTATCTATATTTAATTTTCAAATTCAACTTTACTTATGAACTTAAATTCATTAAAAAATTTCTTTTATAGGTTGTTATCCCAAGTACCAACACAAATTTATGTGCATATTTACAACAAATGTTTTCAAAAATAGGCATGCCAATCCTCCTTTTCAAAAATGTTGTTAGAAATGGTCCACAAGGCACAAACGTAATGCACACAAAAAAATCAACATTTTTTAAGTAGCTCAACGATGCATGCACAAGAGCACAGTTACAAACACTTGCAAAATGTAACATTCATGTAAGAGCACAAAAAATAATAATTTTATTTTTACATTTATATAACATATCTATTAAGTTATTTCAGTTCCCTACAAAATACATAACAAGTTATTTTTATTCACAGGTACTTGGCACACTCAAGCCAAAGAATGCCCACTTGCCCCCCTTTGAAGATTTTTGTAGCACATGTCATCGCTCCATGCTATTTGACAAGTCTCTTGAAAAAGGATTTTCCAATTGCACATATTGCAAAAGAACCACCCAACTTTCCTACTGTCACAATCTGGCTTGCACATTGTATAGGAAAGAAGGAAACCTTGGCTATTGCTTAAATGGAGACCTCCTTAAACAAAGTTTTCCAAAGCTTGCATAAATCACATATGAGCAATATAAAGATGACATTTCTCCTGTAGCATACTTGTTACACAGTTTCCAATTGCAAGGAACTTTTACACTATCTATTAACAATTTCATTGCGAAATTTGTTCAACAATGACTATCTTATTGTTTCCACAAATTACACTTTCACAAACAATCTACCATACTGGACTACAAATTTTATGCATATGTAAATAAGTAATTTTTTTGTGTTTGAATTTTATACACTTACATAATTTTTACTATATTATGATCTTTCCTTGTGCTTGGTGCACCCTCTCCACTAGGGAGCTCAATGAATATGCTAGTTTAATTTGTGTGATCCTTTAGGAGCTATAATTTTTTTTTATCTTTTCTCCATTAGACAATGATAGAACTGTTAATTTTAAAGACACTAGCTGAATAGGGCTACATCCATGCCCATTTTCAATTTCTGCACACTAATGCTAAGATATGTTTTTCTCCAGTCTATACCTTTGAAGCATTGAATAACAACATTTCTAACCTCGATGAGTTTTTTTGCAGCAATTGATTGAAAAACATTTTGTAGCTAACTACATTGGGAGGGATTTTGTACTACTCATTAATCTAGATCAACTGTGTCATAAATTTATGGATACATTTGGTCTACCCATCTCATCAAAAAATATTGTTTGGGCCCTCAGACTCTATTGAGTGGTGCAAAGCAAGTGCCAAAAATATTTGCACAATGGTTTGGTGTTGTTTGTTGACCTATGCGAGCCCTTTACACATTGTGAATGTATTGCAAGAAAACTTGTAAGTGTTTCAATCAATATTTTTTGGTTGTAACCAAAAAAATGCATGTGTTCACTTGGTGATCATTGGGTTCCAGTTTTATGTTTTTTGATTATATGTAAAATTGCATACAACTGGAAACATGTTTTTTTTTTTCAAACCAAGTGTTCATGAGTAACATGAATAACACAATTGAGAGTTCAACTAGAAATTGGTTATGCAATTTTGCACTTAAAACATCTGCATAGTAGCTTGTTTCTAGTGAAGTTGTCTATTGAATGTGTCCTCCTACTTGAATTCAAGTTAATGGCATTCAAATTTTGGGTTGTTTTAACACTTACGAATGGGTAACACATAGTAGTAAACTGCGTAGATATTCATTCTAACATCATTAGTAGTAAGATCTTCGGCCACTACAAATTTATAAAACTACCTAGAAAAAGAGGTAGTGTTAAAAGTTGCTATGAGTTTGGGCATCAGGTGCCATGTTCCGTCCACCTATTTATGGCCTCACTGGTTGTAGTCGGTTATCCCCAGGAGCTTTTAGAAGAAAATGTTTAATAAAAAGTTTCATATCCTCCGTCATGCAATGGACCCCAAGGCAACAAAGTATTTGCCAATGAGGGAGCAATTTTAACTGATCAACAAGAGCTTTCTTTAAAGATGGCTAGAGAAAGTTACTTGCTAAAGTTGCATCCTCTTACATCGAGAAGGGAATTGTGAATGCTGAATGAATATCACAATGGAGAGCAACCCTTCAGAACTAGAGTGTCTTTAGTTGAGTTGTAATTATCAGATGTATTTGGGGTTCAGTTGAGTAAAACTAGGTAATCGCAGTCTGATAACATAAAATTGGATCCCACAGGTTGAGTGGGAAAAATTGAATACCAGCCGAGCTTCTCTCAAAATACCAAGTAAAAAAGGGGCTGGTGACACCTGCAAATTCATCACAGTGACACTATTTTCTAGTTTAGCCTGGGCCTTGTAGTGAGGAGTGAGGACAAATAACCTTGCAGAAATTCCAACCATTAGATGAGGACTGTTGCTTGCCGGGGCTAATCATATCATAAAAATGAAGAATCACTATGAAAACATGGAGGGCTAGCAACTTAGTAGAACATTTCGGGATATTCAAAGGATTTGAACTACCTTTGAAAGTTTTAAAGCCACTTATATCATGTGAGAGAAAAAAATAGGGCAGCAGACTTGTGTTGGAATATCTTATTCTGCAGTCAGCAGACTTGACACCTCAGCCCCCACATCAGTTGAAGACTTCAACTTGCAGCCAATGTATTCCTCCAACATTTATTTTTGGTAGATAAATTTGAATTTGAAATGGAGCGCATGTTTTTGAGTTTGAAATAGCTGTTGCAACCTGCCAACAATTAATGAAGTTAGGTGAGTTTGAATTTTGAATCTAAGCGCTCATTCTCACGAGCTTGCTAATAGAAGACAAAAATAATGTATTCGTTGAGTTAGTATGAAGAAGATTTTTGTATTGGGATTGGTTGACCCTGTAGTAGCAGATGAAGTGGAGAATGTTCAACACATAATCAATGACAACAACAACACATGGAATTTTTTAGCAGACACAACGCATTGTCAGCTGTAGCTACAGGATTGTAGCAGTATATGTTTTTTGAGGTGTGAGTGTAGCACCCAGTCATTGGACATCTGTCCAAATAGTTTAGTTTTATTTTGTTCATGAAAATAAGAGAATATCCTTTGAGTTTTTGTATTATGAAGCAAATATGGAATATATGCAAAGTTAATTTCTATTTGTTTATATTGATGTCACTGTGCAGTTTCTGTGAGTTTTCCGTGTGTTTTTTTTTTTGTTCTGTTAGTCCAGTAACAACAGTGAAATTGTGTGGCTACACCCCTGCCACCCAACAACTTGCTGGCCAAGCATACCTCCTACCTATACCAGGGGGTCAAAATTACTAGTGATATCGATGAGAGTCCTACTAAGAGGCTCAGAGTAGCCATGAATTGTATTTTGAATGGAAGTGTGTTTAAGTCGAAAGAGGGCAAACCCATGGTCACAAGTGAACCCCTATAAAATTGGAAATATTTATGTTAATAACGTGATTATTATCTTTGGAAGAAAAGTAATTAAAAGGCATTACGAATGTGGCAGGATGATAGCAAAATCAAACTTATGCCACTCCTTTCTTACAAGGCCTTGTAAACTTGACCTTGTCAGGCAATAATGATGAGTAGTGTTGGCAATAGAGAGATTTTTGATGGGATTTTCATTTCATTTCATTTTCTCCTCCTTATGGTTCCTATTTTTTCTCCTGTTATTTTTGTCTGGTGGATAAGAAATGCAAGAATTTTTCTGTGGAAATGTTGAACACTTGGATTTGACAGTGTGGTGTTTTCTCTTAGATCTCTCTCCCTAGCTAGATTACTCTGCAATTGGTTATTTTTCAGTGTCTCTCTGTGAGTGTGTGGGGTGCTAATATTTTTGTAAGTTGGAGCTCTGTCTAGTGAATTCCCTAATTGGGAGGGTGAGCAACATTGAGTGGGATCTTTCTAAATCTAGCAATTCTTTTTCCATTTTGATTCTTCCTTTTTCTTATAATCCTGGGTTTTTGTAACTCTTGGAATAGTTTAGTTATGAAACATGAGAAAATTTATGATAAAAAGGTAGAGTATGTAAATGTTCCATAGAGCACAAACAATTTATTTGAAATTTCCAAGAAGGCAAGCACACCTCAATCAAGTTTACCTATATCTGCAGCCTCTTCTCAGCAGATGGCCAACTCAGGGAGGGACCTGTATTACAGGTACTACATTTGTGTTTCCTTCTTTATATATTTTTTGCAGTCAATAATTTCTTGCTTCAGATCTTATAAATCAACACTTGCTTAATGGTTAGCATTTGGTTTTTTAGGTTTGCAAGATCTTTAGCAAGCAGTCACATTCCTACTCCAGGTTCATATCACTCATCAGTAGAGGAAGGATTGCTCAATAATATTGTATCTCCAAGTCCCAGAAATTCCAACACCATACTTCACTTTGTAAGTTTCTTTACACATGCTCCAACACATACCATTGAATTCACATAATTAATTAAGTGCTAATTGTAGTTACCATTATAATGATTTTTTCTTTTTGCATTCATCTATTTAGGTGGTTTCAACAATATTATTTGTTGGTGGGATAAACTACTTGGAGTTGCCCACTTATAACAACACAACTTCATTTCCTTACTCGTCACTATCAGAAAGAAGATCTACTATTATAATACCAGGAAATAAACTTTTGCAGGTACACCATAAAACATACTCTATGTGGGTATTTCTAGATATGCGATTAACCAAAAATTGTCTTTCGCTTGAGTATTTATGGTGCTAATTTAAATTCCGGGAACATATGACAGTCCATTTGGGATGCATGTAAAGACATCAAGCCCATTAGGAACTCTGTTGGGGTGGCTTATGGCTACTATCTATATGGGTGCACAATTTCCACAAATCAGTTTAAATGTAAGCTCTTATCCATTGCATTTCAAAGCTTCTAAGGTCTAAGTTTATATTCTTGTAATTTGTTTGGTTTAATATTTAACCTTCTTCTGCACAAGCTAATTATGTAATTACTGATAAATGTTGGTTGTAGATTAGGAGAGGGACAGTTCAGGTATTCTTACCCTTCAAACTCATTGACAATTGACTCTGAATATGGATTGCATGGATATAATTCACCCTTGTTATTTTCTTCTATTATCAGGGTCTAAATCCACTGATGTTCATATTTGCTTTAATAGGGAATATAACCTATGTGGGAAGGTATAAAGCTATATTTTATGTTTTCTTTTATGCTCAGTGTTTTCAAGAGCTATTTTTGATGGCTGAAGATGTTAATGTAACACATGTTCCATTTTTTTCTTATGGTGTTATGTTCAGTATACTTGTAAGGACTCTAGAGTCTGAATTGTTAAAGCCAAATATGCCATGACTTGTGGATGTTGCAGTATGTTACTATTGGATTTCTTTGTATCCTTTATCATAGTTCATTATTATCTTTTTTCTTTACTGATTCATACTCAACATGCATTTGTGAATTACAACTTATTTTATTCAAGCTTAACATAAGGTTGTAAGTGCGTATGAATAAAGAAATGTGATGCTTAACCAAATTCCATAGATTATGGCCCAGTTCGCTTTTCACAAGCTGAGAGCAATGAATAATTATGAAGATGGAGATGTATTTCCTTAAATGTTTACTGGCCATTCTCATTGCATTCAATAGTGGAAATAGTGTATAGTTTAAAACAATGAGGTGTTGATTAGAACACAAAGCATCACCAAATGTTTAAAAAAGTATATCTATTGGATAACATAGTGAATTTGAGCAACTTAGTTTGCTCTAGATTCTGAAAGAAATTATAGTAGCATTGAGCTTAGAGACCACAACGTTGTATTGTGATTGAAACAAATGTTTTCCTTAAGGTGGACTTGACAACATATGGAGAGAAGCATGACTTTTTTTTTATGGAGTCCTAAATAAGCATGCTACAAATGATGATGTGATCTAATGTACCCATACCATTGTTCTCATTTGGAGTAAAATCATTATATCATGCTTATAAGTATCCTTGATTAGGTCTATCAATAAATTGCCTAACACATTATTCCAACAATTTGTTCATTATTATAAGTGTTGTATTTTCTATTGTTTTTATTTACTAAAAATAAGTAATGTTTACAATAATTAGTTTATTAATTCAATTTAATCAAATTTAATGCCTAAAGTTAATATTTTTATATTAAAATAAAATTATTTTTAACAAATATTCTTAATTAAATGTCTAATAATATATCTATATAATATTATTTTATAAATCTAAAATGTACAATTATAACATTAATATAATATTCGCTCTCTAGTTTAGATTTATAAGCATTTTGAGATTATATTTTCTTCCATTAAAACATTATATATGTGTATGTATGCATGTATATATTATTTTAGAATTATTTTATTTATTAAATATTTTTAAATTGTCTTTTTATTTTAGAATATTTTTTATACATATTTTAAAAAATTGGTTTATTTATTTTATTTTATTAAACAATCATTTTATCTATATATTTTATTTACTTTAGAGTTAGGATGGTCCTTGCTCCGAAATGGAATGGACTTCATGTTCATTGTTAATGTCATATCCTTTCTTTTTCAAGATCCTAAAGCCTTGTCCATAAGTTTGTTCCAAGTCAATGAGTGTGTTTGTAACCTTATGCCCATATTATGGAGGGTTGGTTGATGTGCTGCCCTTGTGATGGATAGGTTTCTCTATGCATGTTGTTTATGAGGTGTGTCTTGTGGTTTAGTTTTTGGATGTAACAAATTGAATGCTTCAAGTGGTGGCATGGTAGGATGTTGTTAGTATGGAGTGGTAAGTTGTTGCATTGAGGGATAAAAGGTTGCATTATTTTCAAGGTTATGAAAGGATTGTTGCAAATTCATGCATGCTCTCTTTGTCTTGACTTATGACATTAAGAAGACTTGTAATAGGAGAAGGTGTATCATTAATATCATTATCAGAAGCATAATCATCATCAAACACATAGCTTGAAACATCAACCAAGGATTTCTAGGACATCCAAATTTTTCCAACACATATGGGTAAGTGCATGGATTTGTGACACAATTTTGGCTCTTAAGATACCACTTTTTTTTCTTTCTAAAATTAGCAAAATATGATTTGCACAAGAAAATGAAGATAGTTACGCTCAAAATTTCAAGATGTAGCAAGAACAAAAGTTGAAGTGCTCGAGTCTAGTTTCTAAGCTACTAATTCTTTTCAAAATTAATGAAGATTAAGGGTCTCAAAAAGGGGGGGGGGGGAACAAGTCCTATTTTTATAAAAAAAATACAACATATTGCCTGAGGGCCCCCCTTTTTGATTAACTTTTTTTTAGAATTTCAAAAATCCGAATAGTCAGAAATTATCTAACACCATGTAGTTTATCCTCATTCTTTTGGATAAATTTTTAATGAATATATAATATTTTATGAATTTTCAAAGTGGACACATCCTGAAAAGCTGAAATTTGAGTGTGGTCCCCCCTAATTTTTTTGAAAACTAATCAAAAATTGAATTTGTTTCAAAAAATGTAATTTGTTTCACGTTTCGATGAATGAGTAAAAATCTATCCTAAAACTAGCACATGTTGATTTTTGACCAAAAATAGAGGCATTTACAATAGAAGTTATGGATCAAAACCTTAACTGAATCAAAATGAAAAAATAATTATATATTTAGATAGCTAAGAGAGAGGTTAAAGCTATCAATTTTTTTTATAAACTTGTATTGAAAGACGTGCAAATGAGATGGGGAGCACAAACGAAAATATGAGGAAATTTGGCACCCTTTCAAAAAATCACATCTTTTGCATGAAATGGTTGTCCAAACCTTTGGGTCGGATGCCCAATGCAAAATCCAACCCATTGGGTTGATATTTCCCAATGCAACCTATTTGGCACTCGCCAAATGGGTTGCTTCATTTGGCTAGCGCCAAATTTGGCGCTCGCCAAATGT